>CP092878.1:2340463-2358744 GCA_030710605.1 Cordylochernes scorpioides | reverse complement strand
GATCAAAATCAAATATCAAAACTTTGTTGATTACTTTTTTAGATTTTAAAGGTCTTGTTCATTTTTAATGAAGGTTCAGCAATTACACAATACGTGTATTTGGTTATTCTTCGACGTTTACGGGAAGCGGATAGACTCAAAGTACCTGATTTATGGGAGACACAATATTGGATCCTGTTACACGATAAAGCTCGACCTCACAAGGTCCTTTCTTTTGTTCAATATTTGGCGGAGAACGGAACCACTCACCCTCCTTATTCCCCTGAACTCTCTCCCCTGGCATTTTCCTCTCTTCCCTAAGATAAAATCTGTCTTGAAGGTTGAAAGTTTGGATGATGTAAGTGCAATTATAGAAATTTCGAGGAAAAATTTTAAAAGCCATTTCGAAAAAACGATCTTTTTGCTCATGTTATGAGAGTTAAAAAAAGATGGGAAATCACAAGTGGACGAGTAGGTAAAACCCTCAATTCCCGACAGTCATGAACCGGGATTGAATCCCACGTTAACATTTTGTTTAATATGTGAATAACCTTCATATATTATTCATAGTTGTAATTATCATAAACTAGGTTGTTCTTGTTAAGCGGTACCTAATAAAGTGATTTTGGAAAGATGGGACCGTTATTGTGTGTAGAGCAAATATCACATACTTTGATAAATACCAGTTTCTATATTGGTATCTACTGTAAACAAGTTTTAACAATCTTTCTACTTAATGACCACACCTTGTATATATTTTTATGTACCAAAAGTGGCACCTCTCCCTTTATACATCATAATGACGCATTTGTTCATCACCTTGGTAAAATCTTTTACTAGTGAGATACAAAAAAATGAGCCATTCCACCAACTTAAACACCTGTTTGGTAAATTCGACCGATTCTGTAACTACTCTCGTAGGATGTTATAGAATCCAAGCCGCCCCTGTACTGATGAGGGCCATAGCCCCAAACTATGGTATACAGGTTGTTGGATTTTGTCTGGATTTTCCAATACTGGTGTTGTGGGGGGGCTCATTCTTTTATCATTACTAGTAGAGGTTTTTCACTGGGGTGATGAACATAATTTATCATTCTACTGCACAACTAAAGGGAGAGGTGCCTCTTTTGGTACATGAATATCATCCTCCTCTGCAACTTCATATATATATATATGCAATATATATGTATATATGCAATTATATATATAATACAATATAATGCGGCCTATGATTGTAGAACGTAATTTGCCAATTACACCGCAAATGTCTCCTTTGAACGAAAAATCGAAATTCATTTTAAGGTGAAATAACTAAGGTTAGAAATAATCGTTATTTCACCTTAAAATAAATTTCGAATTTTCGTTGAAAGGAGACATTTGCGGTGTAATTGCCAAATTTCGTTCTACAATTATATATATATAATTTACAATATGCAAAAGAGGTTTTATAAAACTATGCAACTTGTAAACAACAGCAGAGAAGTTAAAATGGCCGAGAAACTGGGCAATAAGTTTTATGGGGATCCTCTCACGTGAGTAAATTTTAACGAAATTATTAATAAATTTAATAGTTTTTTGACTTCCGCCGAGGAAAACAATTTAAGGGGATTACTTACGTGGGATTTACCCGCTTTGTTTCAGCGATAATAGATTTTAAAATATTTTATATATAAAAAAACTTAATTTTAATTAAAAACTCAACCTCCGAGAAGAGAGAAAAAAAAAACACAAAATATGAAACAACAAAAAACTGCTGTTTTAAATATAAAATCAATTCCCACACAGTAATCAGCACCCAAAGCTTCCACCGCGAAGGAAGTTCTGGGAGAGAAAAAAATCTACTTTATTATTAACAGGGAAAGTGTCAGAGCCCTGTTTGGTTATCTTTCCGCTCAACTTGTTCTCCACAGGACCTGTCTCAACATACTTAACTTAATCTTTCTAAACTTCTTCTTACAATAATTACACTGATTATATTGTCTAACGTCCTCTAGTTACTGTGAACACCAAAAAAAATGAAATTTATGGTTCAAACAATTAAATACAATTTTTTTCCAATTACAAAAAGGAGGACTAAAAAATAAATTAAAAACGACGTTTCGCGCCTCACTAGGGATTCCATCTTATATCATGAAGCGGATTCCTTTTGGACCTGCGGATTCACTTCTACATACATACCACGTTTGAAAGTATAAATGTATTGTTTAAGTGTCACCAGGATTTCTTGTATTCTATATACAGTTACGAGCGTCATTCCTCATCTCCTAATCAATCAACCAACTCTGTCACCGTTTGCTTTTTTTTTGGAATGGCGCCCTCCTATTGGTTGGCTACGGTCACGCCACCTTTGCCCCCCCCCAACATGACCCCCCCCCCCCCACTCGCCATTTAACTATTGTGTTGGAGCGGGTCGCTCCTTAAATAAATGCATATATTAGATAATAACCAAATGGAATCCTCTCTTTCTTTTTCCCAGTAAGAGACGCCTACGGAAGCCAACAGTACATAGACAGATAAAGCACATAGGCTATAGTTATTAACTAATATATGCATTTATTTAAGGCGCCAATTTATATTTGTAACAAATAGTATTTGAATCAAAACATTCAATCGGGTAAAACACGGGCGTTGCCCGGGTCATTCGGCTAGTAATTATATATATGTATACTTTTGTCTACTTCTTGTCTTGTCCTTATATAGACACCTTGGCTATTTCTTGAGACCACATCTTGTCTAATAGACACCTAGTGTTCATTTGCTATATATGCAAATATGTTCTGATAATAAAGCAATCCATACTTAAATCATTAGATAATAAAAATACATATATTGGATAGAATAAATGATTTATTTTCCATACGCTAAAATTATACAGGGGCACAATACGCTTATTGCGTACGCTATATACACTCATGGACAAAACTTAAGGTAGTGGAAAGTCTTTGATGTTGCCGGTCTGTTTTTTTTTTTTTTGAAGGAGACAGAGGCAATTTTGTTCACACATGGTTATCTCGTGTTGTCTTCAATAAAGGTCACTGTAATATCTTTCAGAGTTATTGTCTGAATACTGATATACATGCTAAAAGGTACAACTTCCTTAAGTTTTGTCCATGAGTGTATATTGGTTATCTTGTGTGTCTTCAATAAAGGTCACTGTAATATCTTTCAGAGTTATTGTCTGAATACCGATATACATGCTAAAAGGTACAACTTCCTTAAGTTTTGTCCATGAGTGTAGTTGAAGTTCCCATGTTCAATTCCTGGAAAGGCTCGTTGTTTAATAGTTTTAAAGCAATCTCCAGTAACACGTGACAGTTTATAGACAATCACAGCAAGGGCAGGTGCCGTGCAAAAAAACATTTTGATGGCATGGCTTACCAGTGGTTGTGATGAACCCTCCCAGCGGTTTCGCCAGTTTAATCCCACAAATGGTGGACGAATAGTATAAACTGTCGTTTTCTGATAGCCATGACTCAGAATCGAATCCCGCGTTGGGGTCACTTTTCTTTTCAAATAAGAACAATTTCTCCAATGCCCCCCCGATTATCGCAAAAGTACATCCAACGGGGCTCTGGTATATTTGTAAGTGCAAAAATCGAACTCCTTTCTACAAGTGCAGACATGTGGTGCACTTAGAGTAAAATCAGCCAGTAACTACCGACCATGATTATCATACCCTGTGCCAGGTGTACTAGGAGAATAAAATAATTGCATTTTGTCTATTTAAAATTCGTTTTATCACGAAACTGATAACGGAGGTCACCAAAGCGTCCGTCAGTAAAACATACAAGACTGACACCATATACCGATATAAACTGTACCCTCTCTTATTGCAATTTTTGATTCTTGAAAGATATGCAACTCTCCAACCTTATAACATATTTACATAGAAGCAAACAATTTATTTACATTTCCGCTCTACGTACATATAACAACTATGTACTTATATCGCTGGATTCATTTATCTATTTTACATATTGGTTTTTAAATAAGACATAGAGATTTACTCTGTTCTATATATATCTTCAAACATTCAAATATTATAATTTTGACTGTTGGAGAGGGAGGGCTCGAAAGCTCGCGGTGTTTTTGCAATAAAGAAACATACTGCGTTTTTCGAATATTTTTATAAATCAAAATATATATAATAAAAATAATCAAAAGAAATCTTTAAAATCATATTTAGTCACAGATTCTATTCATATTTTATATTAGGAAATACATATATAAATATGTATTACATACATATATATAATTGCATATACACGCGAGGTATATAAAATAATTGGGTCATATTTTCTCGTCAGAGAAAGTATAAATGTCAATATTTAGCCGGCTACACGGCTATCAGGGTGTTTAAATTTTCTATTTGGTCCAAGAAGCGCTACAAAAGGAAGTGAATGAATTCCTGTTTTTTTATTTTTTTATTTCCGCGGCGAGAAATATTTATTCTTTGACCAGGGACTCTGAAATCTATATCTCCCCACATTTTCTCTCTTGTAGGAATTCTCTGCAAGCGGGCAGTATGTAAATGTGGTCCTATATGTAAAATATATTTGAATGCATAGTTGAATAAAATAGATTTATTATAAGAGAGATTTATATACAAATATTGTATTATTCAATATTATATATTAGATATATGCATATAGAATATGCAATAGGATATGCATATATTGACGATCAAAAATTAATATTTTTACCGCAAATTAATATTTCGATTGGCAGTACGCCAGCCTTTGTCAAGGTACAACACCTTATAGATTGGCCAATGGAAATATTGGCGAATACATCAATATCTGATTCACCAGTTGTTATAAATTGCTATAATGTTGAAGCGATGAAACGATATTAATCGAGAAATATATATTTCACAGAACTTCAAAACTGGCTGAATACCAATGTTACATATTGGTTTTATACATATAGCCTCGGAACTGTTACTTTCTTAAACTTGTCTTCAAAGTCGCAATTTTCTGAATTCTTAGCTGAATCTTAAGGTCAACATATGGTGTCAAAACTTTATAAAATATTGTTTTGTACTTTAAATTCCAGGTTATGTATAGTTTGAATTTACTTATTTCAAGTTCTGATAAGGTGCAATTCGGATCATAGATTAGAAACACAAGGTAATAAGACCAAATAAATAGTGTGTGATGTTTCAGTAACAGCATTGTTACCATCATCAGACAAAAGTACTGAATGGAGAGTAGAGAAATGACAAGGTACAATTTGGATTATAGATTATAAACACAAGGTAATAAGACCAAATCCAAATAAATAAATAGTGTATCATGTTTCGGTAACAGCATTGTTACCATCATCAGACAAAAGTACTGAATGTCTTTTGTCTGGTGATGAAACACCTTTGTCTGAAGATGTTAACAACGCTGTTACCGAAACGTCACACACTATTTATTTATTTGTTCATATTACCTTGTTAACACAAAGCAATAACACGCCATCTATATATATATATATATATAAATGAAGTGATTTAAGAACGGATGTTTATTTTATACATAATACAAACTTCTACTGTCTTCCAGTTTATTATTACCTTGTGTTTATTTCAAGTCAGAAAATATAAAAGTTGTATATATATTTGTACAAGTGAAAGACCCACTGTGGGAAACCTTACCTCAACCCCACTACCTGGCATCTAGGTGAACAAAACAGACAATAGCCATCAAAATGGGGAAAACGATACATTGATGATATAATTAGCATATTATAAGTATAAATATGTGGCGACCGCACTTTGCTTCAGCGAGCGCGGACAAAGCTTCAATACACATACGGGCAGTAGTGTGGCGGCCTCACTACCCCTCGGCAAGCGCTAGCTGAGAGAACACGTCACTACGCATGCGCGGGCGGCATCCGGGACTTTTCTGGCCACGCGCGTCTTCAACAACAAGACTTGCTTCCAACGGCCGTTACTTCTTTTTTCTTTATATATTTCTGGCTTTACATAAATTAATTTTAATTATAAAAAATAATTATAATCTTATCAGCGGCCTTTCCACAAGCCACACCAACACGCACGCAACCATCACCACAAATATAATAAATCAATAAACAAAACGATACATAGCAATAACGCGCCATGTATATAATACAAATGAAAACACCAAATTCGCGCTCTGATGTCTTCATTTGTTATATATAGATGGCGCGTTATTGCTTTGTATTAATGTATACCTAACTGGCCTTGTCCTTATTGTTTGCGGAAGAACATTGCTCGATGCAAATATTTATATGTAATTCTACTGTCCTAAAATCTTATGTCCATAGTTTGATTAAATTCCATTTCTAAGATTCCACCCTTCAGTGCAGCATATATAAACAGAATGATCCAATACAGTATTAGAGCTCTAATGAAGCGGTCTGGTAGGTTAAATTGGCGAAACCGCTGTGAGGGTTCACCACTGATGAGCCAAGCCCTCCCAATATTTTTTTCATCGCAGTAAGGACAGTAGAAGTTTGATTTATTTGTGAAAAGAAACATTCGTGTTTTGGCGTTTTAATTAGTAATAAACAAAACGACTTTTGAGGATGAGGTTCTTGCTTTATTATATATCCTTCTCAAGCTTTCGGAATTTATAAAACTCTTCTACAAGCGTATTTAATAAATTTAGCATCTATTCCTGTAGAAGGTTTGTAAAACCCTCAAACTTGAGAAGGATATAAAATAAAGCCAGTAACTCATCCTTGGAAGTCATTTTGTTTATTGTTTATATGTATTGCAGAAGAGATTTTACTTTTTCCTAATATATATAAATATACCTATCCCCCGATTTATATATACACGGTAGATACGTTCCTGAGAAAAACGTGTAAATCGGGGGATAGGTGTACACAGAAATAAAAATAAAATGCATTGACAAGTTAAAATATGTAGTCAGCACATAAGCTCGGGATTCCTCGTGAGATGTGTACACAGCGCATGTGTTAATTCACAGTAGCATTTAGTATAGTGCGATAAAAACAAAAACTTATTTGGAGAACCGTGTAAAAGCGAAAACGTGTAAAAAGTACTGTGTAAATCGGGGGATAGGTGTATGAGGTGTGTTCAAAAAGTATCGCGACCTTTGTGTTTTTTCAAAATTTATTTATTTATTCATGAATACCTATTTTGGCCCCTTCAAAGTAATCCCCATGAGATATTATACACTTGTGCCAACGGTTTTTCCAATCAGCTCCTCCTTCGATGCCGTCTTTATCTCGTTAAACGTAGCGTAACGTCGTCCTTTCATGGGCCTCTTCAGTTTAGGGAACAAGAAAAAGTCACAGGGGGCCAGATCTGGGGAATACGGTGGCTGCGGCATCATTAGTGTGTTGTTTTTGGCCAAAAAGTCGCGCACAAGCAACGATGTGTGAGCAGGGGCGTTATCGTGGTGCAAATTTTTGTTCTTCCACAAATCCGGGCGTTTCTGGCGGATTGCTTCGCGCAAATTGCGCATAACTTGCAGGTAATATTCCTTATTGACCGTTCTACCCTGTGGCAAGAACTCATTATGCACCACGCCCCTGCAATCGAAGAAAACTGTCAGCAAAACTTTCACATTCGACCGAACTTGGCGCGCTTTTTTCGGTCTTGGTTCGTGCGGCAGCTTCCATTGAGATAATTGAGCTTTGGTTTCCACGTCATAACCATAAACCCACGCTTCGTCACCAGTTATGACCCTCTGGAGCAAATTTGGGTCGTCGCGGACAGAGTCCAACATCTCATTAGCATTGTTCATGCGATGCTGTTTTTGGTCGCAATTGAGCAATTTGGTACGAATTTCGCGGCGACCCGTTTCATGCCCAAATCATTGATAAAAATCGAATGGCACGAGCCAATCGATATGTTTAGGTCCTCAGCAACTTCTCTAACAGTGATTCGACGATTGGCCAATATCATTTTCTCCACTTCATTAATATTTTCGTCTGTTGTTGAAGTGCTCGGGCGTCCGGCACGCTCTTCGTCGTTCACATCTTCTCGGCCTTCTGAGAACATTTTGTACCACCGATAAACGTTGCTTCGGTCCAAGGTAGCTTCTCCGTATGCCACAGTCAACATTCGGAATGCATCCGCGCACTTAATTTCGTTTTTCACACAAAATTTGATACAGGTTCTTTGATCCATTTTTTTAATAGGTAAAAATCGAAGACGATCCAAAACACCTGCAAGCAAAGCAGCTGTCAACAATTAAGTGAACATTCAAAATGGCCGAGCTTGTCGGCATAAGTGAGAGACATGAGTACCAACATAAAGCCACAAAAAGATCGAAATTCGAATATACGTAACCCGCGAAAATTCAAAATTCGCGATACCTTTTGAACACACCTCGTATACTGAAAATTACCCCAAAAACAATAAAACCTTTCAACGATCTACGGAGAGAACGTAATTGTGAGAATTTTACAACAGTTTTAAACTTTAATATTTGATGAATTAGCGCGTCATCTGTCACTATAAAAGGAAGATCGAAAAATGCAATATAACAGAGGTATGGTAGATTAAACTGGCGAAACCGCTGGGAGGGTTCACCACTGATGAGCCAGGCCCTCCCATTACTTTTTCAATGCAGTAAGGACAGTAGAATTTTTTATTTTTATTTTTAAAAAGAATCATACGCGACTAATATTTGAGCTTCAAACATTAAATATGAAATAAACTTAAATCATACTAACTGGCATTTGATGGATCCGAAGGTATCCTCAGAATCCTGATAAAAAAACTACATCCCAGCCGTCGTCAAGGTCTAAGAGAATTTTTCCGCTATCCATTCACACCAAGAAGATCTAAGGCGCTATACCAAGGACCAGTGAGATAGACAAGAGACCCGGCAGTTTACAGTGAAATTTCTTAAATCTGGAGGAATGGAGAAAGAATCTCTCAGCAGAAAGCTGTCTTCAAAACCTCTGTCTCTCTCCTGGTCGACCATGCTTCAACCATATCATCCCAAGTTTGTTTATAACGACAACAGAATTTCTGGAGAGCCAACAACGGTGTCAATAGAAAACTGCCAGAATTCACACAGTTTATTCCATCATGATCTCTAAACCTTTATATCATAGAATCTAGTTCATTGTTACTCAAATTATCTTTAAAATAGAGATAGATATCTAGTGAAAAAACATTAAATATGTAAATTTAATTTCCTAATAGTCAAGCAGTCATACAAACACAAACCAATATGTAAATTTACATTTTCTCTCATAGCTAATATGCAAATATATCTCTAACACCCCGGGGGTAAAGACGCGCGTGTATTGAGCATCCAAATATTCTAATTGAAGTAAAACTATTCTGAAAGTCTCTTGTAATAAAATTATTTTCAAAATGATAATAATCTGTGAATATCGATTATTTATTTATCATCATACTTGGCCTGGCTATTTAAACAAGCCGGATGGGATGCTATACAAATGTAGTGCACCATGGGTGACATGAGGCGGATCTCTATCGTCGTGCTGGGTGACACCGAGGTGGGCAAGACATGGTTCGTGCGACAGTTGTGGGGGTCGTACATCCACCCGACGCCGAAGCAGACCGTGGACGAGCCCACGAAGCGCATGGTCCCCACCAAGACTCGTTCTGGCCGCTCGGGCTATTCTATCTACTACTGGGACACGCCAGGCGACCACAAATATCAGAACTACGTCAAAAGCTCCATCGACAATGTCGACGGCTTCGTCCTCATGTTCAACGATTGGCAGGGACGGACCTTCAGGACTGTCAAGATGTGGGATGACGTCATAACCAAGATGTACAAGAAAAACCGACCGCCCGTGTTGCTGCTCAGGAACTACATGAAGGAACACAAAGCTAAGGTGAAGACTTCCACCATCGATACCTTCGCTTACACCAGCCGCATGCTATTTGACAAGGTCCCGACCTTCTACACTGGGGACGAGATGAACGTCATAAATTATTTCGAGGAACTGGTGGAGAAAGGGTATTTCTCGAGAAGATAATCTTCTAGAAGTCTGAGACATCGTCCCCTCGCCGTTTGGAAACTTGTGTTTAGTTTGTGCCAAATTTACGTAATTATCTCTTCATTCTATGCTAATAAATTTATATATTTACATAGGTATATCTTGTCACCTTCCTGATACATATATATCGTGGGATAATTCGCACAGAGTTAGGTCACAAAGAATTCCTCGTGTTTTGGGCACAAATTTTAAAACGATTTTGTGTACAAATTACATAATAGCGAGAATTCAGAATCGCGTGTTTTGTGTGAAACTATAGCCTAGTGAGACAACACCGGCAGCTATGTAAATTTAATCGACGTTACAGTAACAACGGTTACAATAAACCTTTTTTATCCCTGTGACTCATAAATGCAATAATATCAACAATCTAGGATTGTTTCTTGTACCATTTTTATTTCTCTAGCTTCCAGCTAAGTTATATATAGCTAAAGTTGTACTGTTAAAGGCCATGTTAGCCCGAAAGCTAGAAAAATGGTGCATGAGACTTAACCCTGGGTTGTTTGCTGATATGTAACAACGGTGTTACACCATCTTCATACTCAATCTTACCGAAACTACTTAAAATTTACCTATATTTAATAAAAAGACATATATTGGATCCAAATATAATTTATTTTACCAATATTTCAGTTGGCTGAACGCCAACCTTTATCAAGGTGTTATAACATATTAATGTGTGTCAACCTTATAACACCTTGATAAAGGTTGGCGTTCAGCCAACTGAATATATGCCATTTTAATTAAAGATTTATTTATGGATTGCTCTATTTTCAAAACATTTACCTATTTGTCTTGTTTCCTTTAACGATATTACAAAGTGAACATTATGTTATACACCAACAGACTTCCATTTCTCTTCATTATATTGTTTTAAAAACCATTTGCTTGTGGGAGTTTTGTTTTAGAAAAACCGTTGTTTGGTCAGGTCTCGGCGATTCAATCCATTTCCCTTGGGAGACTTAAGTTAACAAATCGTTGGGAAAATAACACTTGAGATGCCCCTATAATTAAAGGGAGAGGTGTCACTTTAGGTATATATAGTCAATATGCACCATATAACATAAGTGTGAATTCCCCCCAAACGTCAACACGCCCAACTTTGTGGCGATCATGTAAGATAGGACAAAGTTCCAAAGAGAGTCAACCACGACCCGGGCAAGGTCCAAGAAACAACTGTCGAGATTACATCAGAAAAAAAAAGAGAAATTTCCTATATCAACACGTGGATCCTTCCCGGGGATCTTCCATAAGTCATTACTGAGTTTTACGACCGACATCAGACCGTCCGTGTCTCTCTTTAGTGCCATCCAACCTGTGTATTAACCCAGTCGCCTGAAACCACGAGGCCTTTGACTGCAATACATTGTCGCGTTGCAAAATAGACGCGAGGTAAGCCTAAACGAACTTTATTCTCTGTTACGGTCTACTACTTAAATTGTAGCCCCACACATTTATATAGAACCACACAAAGCCAAACTATGTAAATATGTAAAAATAATCTGAAACTCAAAATTATGTAAATAATAAACTACGCTACAATATAATAGTTGATTTTAAATTATTCCAGAGTTGGCGCCAAATATACATTCTTAATTAATCAAGAAAAGCTAACCACATACACGTTTCGGGCTATTGGCCCTCGTCAGTGTGGTGCAAACTGTATCTCAACGACCAAAAATATATAGATATATTAAATAGAAACTATTGATTTTTGGTATCTCTGTGTGGTTTTCGATTTTTTAAATCATTATGATGATAATTATTGACTTTTAAAATCATTTTATTCAATTAAAAAAAAAAAAAAAAAACGATATTGTGATAGGAAATCTGTGCAAACTGACCTCTAGGGAGATTCTATTTTTGGAAAAGGGAGAAAGGTACGTCCCTGAGAAAACCGGCATTTCTGGACTGATGGAAGTATACCTCCATATCCCTATACAGGACTCAGACCTATATAGCACAAACTTTAAATCGTCCAAACATTACAAAAAAAAGGCATCTCCTGATCTTGTAAATAAAAGTTGCTGATGGCTTGCCGCATCCCACACACAGTTTATTCCATCATGATCTCTAAACGTTATAGAATCTAGTTCATTGTTCGTCAAATTATCTTTTAAATAGTTTCATTCGATTTCAAATGAAAAACAAACATTAAATATGCAAATTCAATTTCCTAGTAGTCAAGCATTCATACAAACACAAACCAATATGTAAATATACATTTTATCTCATAGCTAATATGCAAATATTTTTCCAACACACCCCGGGGGTAACGTATTGATCATCAAATATTCTAATTGAAGAGAGAGAGAGAGTAGAACTATTCTGAAAGTCTCTTGTAATAAAATTATCTTCAAAAATATAATAATATGTGAATATCGATTATTTACTTATCATCATACTTGGCCTGGCTATTTAAATAAGGCGGATGGGACGCTATGCAAATGTAGTGCACTATGAACAACAAGGAACGGATCAACGTCATGGTGCTGGGTGACATCGAGGTAGGGAAAGAGGGGTTCGTGGAGGAATATGTCAGGATGTACTACCCCCCTATGGAGAAGCCGGCTGCCGACGACTCCATACAAAATCTACGCGGTACACCGACTGCTCCTGTTTCTTCTGACCTCACCCTCTACGTCTGGAACACGCAGGGCGACATGAATGCTCAGCTGCAGGTCATCATTGAGAACACCAGTCACCTGAACGGCCTCATCCTCATCATGTCCGAAAACGTGAAAAAGAGCTACGACACCATCAAGGAGTACCACACAGAAATACAAGTACTGTACCCGAACCCAGTGACCCGGCCTCCCATCCTGTTGGTCAAATACCACAATCGCTTCCCCCCAGACTATGCGAAAGATTGGGATGTAGACCGCTACGCTGCCAACGCCAACTTTTTTTTCTGCCGGTATGTACCCGGTCGCTTGGACAAGGCTGTAATGGAAACTTTTGGAGACGCTGTGAAGAGTCACTTCAACAAATTCCGTCTTAAAAACCAAATTGTCCGTTTGAGATAACGCGTTCTCGCGGGATTCTCATGTCACATTCTACTCCTTGCATTGTTGTGTTTGTCACCTAATAAAGATCTATCAGGTGAGTTAATGGCATCTTTCACACAGACCTGGCTTAAGATGTCTTCGTTGTTTTTAGACTAAGTTTAAAATGAGAACCATTGTCTGTGCAAATCCACAACTTCCATATGGGGGAAAATTCAGTAGAAAGTGTTTTTTTTTTTTTTAGAATTTGAGACTCGTGAGAATTTGAACTATTTATGACGTCTTAAGTTTGCGGAATAGAAAATACTCATTGAAGAAAGGACAGAGTAGAAATTGCTTTATTGAAAAACAAACATACGAGTTATATATAGTTCAAATTTCCTCTGTTATCTATACTTACTTACATATCGGTCTATATACACTCATGGAGACACAACTTAAAAGGAAGTTGTACTTTCTAGCATGTATATCGGGACAATAACTCTGAAAGATATTACAGTGACCTTTATTGAAGACATACGAGATAACCAAGTGTAAACAAAATTGTCTCCTTAAAAAACACGACTGGTGACATCAAAATATGCAACTATAAAGTATGTATATCAGTCCTGTTGAATGGTTGACAGTGCGACACGCTGCTATAGCTCGACAAATCCCAGACAATATGTAAAGAAAGATATAATAAAAACTTCGGTCAAGTCCCCGAGGCCATCGACGTGTTGTGCAAATTGGATTTTGGTAGACATCTCGTGGTTTTACATTTCACCTCCATTTTATTCAACCTTAGCCTCGCGGCGAGAGAATTGCCATCTGCTACGGGATGGATGGAAATATGGCTTGGAGGACTCTGTGGGTAACTATGTAAATAGGTGTTTGCCGCGAAATTGGCTTATTGTATATTTGCATATAGAGAATAAAATAATTGCTTAGTTAATATGTAAATAATTTTTATAATGCGATATAGGACATTTATGCAAATTTATTTTAAAAAAATCTCAGTTTGGAAATTTTAACAACAAAATCCTTGTACTGCACGGTGAGTTTTATTGCGACAATTCCCATCGTACTATTCAAGGAACTTGTAGTGTAGAAATAGGGAAAACACAATAACAACCCGGGAGCGAATCCTGCATCGACCACTTTTTTTTTTCTGATTTACTGGCTTCCGATTTTAATTCACAAGTTCAACGTAACCAAACGGGGCTCTGACACCTTGTGTGCATGCAAAAGTAAAACTGATTTTCTATAGGTGTAGACATATGTGGTATACTTATAGCAAACGACACAGTTATTCTATCTAATCATATAATTATCATGATTATGTGTATTTGGGATTGTTGAAGATAAATGTTTATTTATTCACTTGTGCTCCCCAATACACTGGGTGTGGGCACAATTTCTCAATTACAAGAAGAAAACTTTATAAAAACAATAGAAACATATTTTCAATAAAAAGGTAAGTAAAAAAATAACAAAATAAACAAATAAAATATTGTCATTATTAAAAAAAATAATATCCTCCTGACCGCTCACATGAGCATTTTAGCTGGCACAGCGCCATCTAGTGGAACAAAATTCAACTAAACCTTGATTTAACTTGTTCCGTGATATTTGACCTAACCATTTTCTTGATAAATCAAGAAAAGCGAACCCAAAATGCGTTTCGGGCTGTTTGGCCCTCGATAGAAAGGTATACAAGGTGTGTCCAATAAATAATGAGACAGGTCAAAAATAAGGAAAAAATGAAATGATAATTTTTTTTAAAAAGTCTATTAAAAGAATATGAAGCTTCAGCTACACTGCGGTATATCACATCACGTGATTGCGCGCGCAGTCGATAAATTGTAAGATTGTCAAAAGAACGCCTTGCATAACACAACTTATAATTTGTAATGGATAGAAAATTCGAACAACGAATTTGTATTCAATTTTGCCACAAAATTGGGAAATCGGCTTCAGAAACTTTAGATTTGTTGAAATTGGTATTTGGAAATGAAAATGTAAATAAGCCCACCACATTTAGATGGTTTTCACGATTTAAAAACGGAATGGAATCGGTGAAAGATAAGAAGCGTGTTGGACGTCCAATTCTGCACAGGAACCCTGAAAAGGTGAGCCAAATTTCAAATTTGATAAAAGAAAATCCATGAATAGGGTTACGGGACATTGAGGAAGAAACAGGGATATCAAAATCATTAGTTTGATCGATAATTAAAGAAGACTTGCAGTTAAAGAAAACACCTTCAAAATTTGTCCCTAAAATGCTCACAACTGAACAAAAGGAGAATCGCGTTGAAGTTGCAAAAAAATGCTTGAAATGGTGGAAGAAAACCCTAATTAGAAGGAAAAAGTAAAAACTGGAGACGAGACATGGGTTTACGGGTATGACCCGGAAACAAAACGCCAATCCATAGAGTGGAAAGGAAAAGATGAACCAAGAACGAAGAAATCCCGACTTTGCAAGTCAAAAAACAAAGTCTATTGGTCACGCGTGTTTTGACATAAAGGGAATTGTACTGAAAACTATGTAATGAATATTAATAATAATAAAAAAGCGAATTTTAACTTTCATACAAGATAGAATAATCGAAAAAAACCCGATAATTTATGAAAAAATAATTTGTTGCCGTCACATTTGTTGTTTAAATGGCCGGAGGGTTAAAAGGGTTTAGAGAAGTGAAAGGTAGAAGAAATACCGGAGAAATACTTTATACGAGCTGAGGATGTGTACAACAGTAACTGTATCCATGATGGGGAACGGAACGGAGTTGTGGAGGGACGCGGGGAATCGACTCGGCGGCGATGGCTAGAGGGCGTGCCGTCAGTGGGACCGGAGCGACATGCCGCTCAGCTGCAATGGCTCCACGGCCGCGCCGGACTGCAACTTCACCGCCCTGGACTACATCGAGGACAATCTGACGGCCGACGTGGGCCATGTCTACCTCGATCCTTCCTACTACTCCTTCAACTACCGCATCGTCGGCACCTTCTTCCAGGGCATCATCCTCATCGTGGGCATCCTGGGCAACGTCATGGTGGTCATCGTGGTCTTCCGCACCCGCAGCATGCGCACCCCCACCAACTGCTACCTCGTGAGTCTCTCCGTCGCCGATCTCATGGTGCTCATAGGCAGCGTGCCCAACGAGATCCTGGCCTACTATGTCCTGGGGGACGAATGGGTGTGGGGCAGGGCGGGCTGCGCTCTGTTCATCTTCTTCCAGTACCTGGGCATCAACGCCTCCTCGCTCTCCATCACGGCGTTCACGGTGGAGCGCTACATCGCCATCTGCCACCCTATGAAGGCCCAGACTGTCTGTACCGTTAACCGCGCTAAGAAGATCATCACGGGGGTGTGGATCTTCGCTTGCCTGTACTGCAGCCCCTGGCTGTTCCTCACCAAGGTCGTGCCCATCTACTACAAGGGCCACGCCAACAAGGAGACCTGTACCTTCGCGCTCACCAGGAAGCACTACTTGGGATACTTCTTCGCCGACCTGGTTCTCTTCTACGTGCTCCCGCTGCTGCTCTCCTGCGTCCTCTACGGTCTCATCGCCCGCGTGCTCTTCGCCGACGACATCGCCAAGAGTCCGGGAAAGTCCAACGGCACGATGGTCAACGTCATCGAGTCCAAGAAGTCACAGAATGCGGTCAACGCAAGAGCTCAGGTAGGTCATCTATTCCCCACAAACCATATGTAGTTTACAAGGCACAACCTCCTGTTATTTCTTCAGTGGAATGAACAGATCGTGAGGTTTTACACATTTTACTCTAAAGTACGAAATGATTCCTATCACCATATGTCCACATTCTCCAGGTATAGGAACACTTGGAGTGTGGCTTACAGAGAATATACTTGAAGACGTACGCAGCCAAACCTAAACACATAAGGCGCCACCTTTCAATCATGGGTCACCCTAGCTGGGCGACTGTCACCAAAACGTCACGTAACAGTCACATATAACCCTTGATGGATATTATAAGATGTGCTGAATACATTTCCAGTACTCTCTTCATACTATCACCTGTGTTTATTTTACGTATGTGATTTTAGAATGATAAAATAATGTATTTTAAATTGTTTAAAAATGTGAAATATTAATTTTATAATATTCCTATCTGCACGTGAACACTGGATTTCTTCATCGAAACATTTTGTTGAGAAAAAATTGTGAACTTTCAATCTCTTATTTAGGAAAAATATAATTTAAAAAATCTCTATATGCATATATACTCATGGACAAAACTTAAGAAAGTAAAAAAGTATTTAATGTCGCAGGTCGTATGTATTTTTGAAGGAGACAGAGGCTGTTCACACTTGGTTATCTCGTGTGTCTTCAACAAAGGTCACCGTAATATCTTTCAGAATTATTGTCTTAATCCCGATATACATGCTGAAAGGTACAACTTCTTCAAGTTTTGTCCATGAGTATATACATATGTATTTGAAAATAGAGCAATCCATATATTACAATATTTAAAAATGCCTATTTTGGATCATAAAGTTTTTATTTCCGATATTTCGTGAGGCAACTCGCCAAACTTCCTCTGGGAACAAAATCGCGATTTTGTTCCCAGAGGAAGTTTGGCGAGTTGCCTCACGAAATATCGGAAATAAAAACTTTATGATCCAAAATAGGCATTTTTAAATACATATGTATGTATTATATATGCATATATGTGCGGTGTATATGGGAGGATCAACATAGTGGAGTGAATGTCGCTACTTACATATTGGCGCCCACGGCTTCTGCAAGGAGATGTCACACCACCTAATGGACAACACACATGTCGTGTTACAATATTGTGTAAACATTATGTAACAATATATACAACTTATGTTTTCATGGGTTCAATGGCGATGTGAAATTGTCATGTAAAATACTCAACTCCCAACACATGCGTTTATATAAACGTCACATCAATTCGTTTATAATATTGTCACGAACACTTATTGGTGAATATATAGAGAGGGTAATTCTATAAAAATGGGTAATATTATGAAAAGGCATCTCCTTATCGTGCAACTGAAAGTTGTTGATGGCTTGCACCATCTATCGGAATAAATATCAACTATTTTCGTTGATTTCTAATTATTCCAGAATTAGTCAATTACCCATTCTTGATTAATCAAGAAAAGCTAATCACGTACGCCTTTCGGGCATTTTTTCACAATGGGTAATATGTAAATACGTTTCATTATGTGAATTTATGTAAATTTGTGAGAGATTTATTTCTCCAGGTTGTTGAGATCTTTCTCCTAGGAATTCAGTAATGAAGGCAGGATGGATATCACTGTGTGCCTCTAATGGC
>CP092878.1:2319753-2340363 GCA_030710605.1 Cordylochernes scorpioides | reverse complement strand
CTCGAGCTAGCTGGGCCACGTCCTCTTCCCGTACGCCTAGCCCGCTCTGCTGCAGGTCTCCTTCTACCAGTCGCAGCTTCCCTGCGGCTTCAGTCCGCACCAGGTCGAAGATCTGACACCCATACAACCTAGAACTCTTCTTTTTCATCAATATTCACATGTTTCTTATTTAGTATAAAGAATCCAGGCATAAGTTTCTTGTATGAGAAAAGAAAGTTTTAAAGCATGAATATTTCTTTTACACATAAAAAAAACTTCTGTTATCCTTATTTACGGAAGAGAATTGCTAGATACATTTCTAGTTTTTCCCAAAAATCTTATGAAGGTTTACATTTTGTGTGCCTTTGACGAAGAATAGATTGAATGGGCTATATACGAAGACAATTGCCTGCTTAAAAGGCTGGTTTAAGAAAGCACTAACCAAGAGATAACCCTAGACTATATTTGTAGACTAAGTCAAAAGAGAAATAAAGACAACATCTTACCACTAATTAGCACCTATAACTGTGGATCGATTTTATTGAGAATCTCTGATTAAGAAGACCCACCAAGTACACTCGTCCCATACAGGATTCTACCAGATACAGAAGTAAACATAACAGTTATCTAGAGAAAGTGGAGATTAACATCAACCTTTCTTCAAGTTGGATCTATTATCTGTGATACGCCCAGTGTATCTGTGCTGTTTTCCAGAATTTGTGAAAAACTAATGCATTGGGTTTTTGCTTCTCACTAATTTCGCCATTAGAACATATGGCGACTTGTTTTTATAACAATCTGTTGGCGGAGAATTTCTCATACTTCTCCAGTGTCACAATAATAAGATTATTAAATACATTTATTATATGATTTTAAGTCTTATATATAGATTCTCCGGATAAACAAATAAAAGGACTGAAAAAAGGGGGAAAAAGGAATGCGAACATACTAAGTTAATTCACCTCTCATAAATGACTTATAATGGGACATAGAGAATTGTGTACTACTAGGGATATAAGATCAGTGATATATGAATGCTTAAAAAAAGGAAGGAGTTGCGCTCAGTACATTGTGAGAATATGGTTTTACGGGCTAATAACCGAAGTGTATGATTTTCGAAAGTGCATTGAGGAGAGAAGCAAACATTTAAGGAGCAATGTCAGGGGAATGTGAAGGCTATACTTACTGGAAGATTTAGGAAGGCCTCAAGACGTTCGTATGGAGACTTGCCTCTCTTGGCCCGTATCAGGAGGTAGATCTTGTTGAGTTTGTGGCAGGAGCGGAGCAGCTTCTCCACCAGAACCTGTCGACACACGACGTCGATACTATACAAATCCCTGTAGACAATGCGACTCATCTACATTCACAATCTATTTATTAACTTTGTTTTATGTTTTAACAATAACGGGAGAAGACCCTACAATACCCCATCAAAAGACTAGCCATAGAAAGGAAGCTCTGAGAGAACAGGAATACTGCCAGCCACCAACCTATGGATGGTTGAGGAGAAATAGATAGATAGGATACCATCAAAAGACTAGCCATAGAAAGGAAGCTCTGAGAGAACAGGAATACTGCCAGCCACCAACCTATGGATGGTTGAGGAGAAATAGATAGATAGGATACCATCAAAAGACTAGTCATAGAAAGGAAGCTCTGAGAGAACAGGAATACTGCCAGCCACCAACCTATGGATGGTTGAGGAGAAATAGATAGATAGGATACCATCAAAAGACTAGCCATAGAAAGGAAGCTCTGAGAGAACAGGAATACTGCCAGCCACCAACCTATGGATGGTTGAGGAGAAATAGATAGATAGGATACCATCAAAAGACTAGCCATAGAAAGGAAGCTCTGAGAGAACAGGAATACTGCCAGCCACCAACCTATGGATGGTTGAGGAGAAATAGATAGATAGGATACCAACAAAAGACTAGACATAGAAAAGAAGCTCTGAGAGGAAAGGAATACTGCCAGCCACCAACCTATGGATGGTTTATGAGAAATAGATAGATATGATACCATCAAAAGACTAGCCATAGAAAGGAAGTTCTGAGAGGAAAGGAATACTGCCAGCCGCCAACCTATGGATGGTTTATGAGAAATAGATAGATAGGATACCGTCAAAAGACTAGCCATAGAAAGGAAGCTCTGAGAAGACAGGAATACTGCCAGCCACCAACCTATGGCTGGTTGAGGAGAAATAGATAGATAGGATACCATCAAAAGACTAGCCATAGAAAGGAAGCTCTGAGAAGACAGGAATACTGCCAGCCACCAACCTATGGCTGGTTGAGGAGAAATAGATAGATAGGATACCATCAAAAGACTAGCCATAGAAAGGAAGCTCTGAGAGAACAGGAATACTGCCAGCCACCAACCTATGGATGGTTGAGGAGAAATAGATAGATAGGATACCATCAAAAGACCAGCCATAGAAAGAAAACAGAGAAAATAAATACTGTGCCAGCTACCAACCTAGGGTTATTTGAGTTGAAATAGAAAATTAGAAACTGAGCTATTACAAAACTTGAAAATTAATGAACTGTGAATAAACCTCAAATTGACATCGTAAATTTTATGATTAACATAAGTTCTTTGAACCGAGTAATAAAAATGTAAATACTTTATTTATATTTCAATTGAAACTAATTAAAACTAATTTTTATTTGGATTTGAAAATATAATTACAGCGTATTTTTAAAAGCCTTTTAATTAATTATCAATCAAGACAAAATATTGGATTTGAAACCTAAACGTTTAGCGCTCCTTAAGGCTTGTATCAAATGAATAACACTTTGAAGCACGAAAATTATGATTCTTTGAGTGTGAAAGCTTGTAAAAAATAGGAACTTACCCTCTATTATTAATTTGTTTATTTTTCTTTGTCGTCTGTTTTGCATAAGTTGAATCTGGTTAGAACGATGTATGTAAATTAGATAATTATTTTGTTGCCTTAAATACGAGGTAATTAACTCTCTCTTTATCTAAAAATGTTTAAAGTTTAATAAATTAAAATTTAAATTTAAATTTTGGGGGTCGGTGGAAGGCTGGTTAAACCGTTTGGTTTTCGACCACTACGACCCGGTTTCGATCCCCGCATTGGACACTTTTTTCTGTTTAAAAAAAATGCTCCAATGGCCCCCCGATTCTTGCAAAAGTCCAACCCCACCAGCGAGTGCAAGTAACCAAACGGGGCTCTGGCACATTTGTAAGTGCAAAGTCGAACTGCTTTCACATGTGTAGACATGTGGTGCGCTTACAGTAAAAAGCAGTCGCTAACTACCCACCATGATTATCATGGCCTGTACCACGTGTACTAGGGATAAGCCAAAAAAAAAAATAATAATAATAAAATAAAATTAATTAATTTTATAAATCTGTGAGTTGTCTTCAAAAAACGATCCAACACACTTGCTAACAATTTTTTTAATTTGTTGCCGGAAAAATCACAAATGTTAAAAAAATCTGCAAACCTTTTCATTCTATCATCTCCCGTTTTCAAGGTACAGTATTGTCAACATTAAAGATGTTTTATCCCCTTAAGGCCATATTCGCATATTCCCATAGTGCAGAATTCAACTCTTATTGAAAATGTGCAAAAGTCGAATTGCTTTCTTACATGTATAGATATGTGGTTCACTTACAGTAAAATTAGTCACTTACAACCAACTATGATTATCATGGCATACTTAGGATAAGTACCGCCACCAATTCCTTTTTTAACAAGCATATGACGCTCTGAAAGCCGAATCATAAAATTAGTTTCTATGTTAATCTTTTAATATTATAGAAACCTGTGTATATAATTCTCTATCAAAATAATTTTATAACTCTCTATGAAACTATAAAACTTTATTTATTCAATTTTTTCTCTCTCAATTTTATCCACTCCTTTTCTGTATCTTTCATGAGAGTAAAGATACTTCGGCCAGTAAATATTTTTATTACCTCGACGTTTCGACAAAAAGCTTTTGTCCTCGTCAGGAGCAAACAAAAATTAAAACATATGGCAAGGCGTTAAAAATTATTCTTAACGCCTTGCCAAATGTTTTAATTTGGACAAAAGCTTTTTGTAAAAACGTCGAGATAATAAAAAGATATACTGGCCAAAGTATCTTTATTTTCAAGAAATATGAATGCTGGCCAGGCAGCCTCTATCTTTACGATTTCTTGAGAGATAAAGGTCTTTTTTTTTTATCTCAAGTACACATGGTACATGCCATGATAATATGGTGGGTAGTTAGCAACTGCTTTTACTCTAAGTGCACCACATGCCTATACATGCGAAAAGCAGTTCGACTTTTGCACTTACAAATGTAATAGAGCTCTGTTTGGTTATTTGCACTCGCTGATGGGGTTGGTCTTTTACAAGAATCGGGGGCATTTGGAGCATTTTTTTTTTATTAGAAAAAGGGCCGAATTCGGGATTCGAACACGGGTCGTAGCGATCGAAAACCAACAGTTTAGACCATCCTTCCACCGACAACTATAAAAGTCTTTATTAATGTATTGATTGATTTAATGAAAAGAAGTTTAATCTAAAACAATAGAATATATTTGAAAGATTTAGACAAAACAGGAAGAACATAATATTTCGACCTAATTTCAGCTACACATGACGGCCTAACACTCACATATACCGACCGACCCACCCACATAAAAGAAGCCACCCACAAACAAGGAAGTGACCCTCCCCAGAGAATCCCTGCCCCAGCCAAAGAATGGTCGACAGAACCATCAATTTTCTAATTAGAGTAGATTCTGACAGAATTTCCGGATGACCCAATTGCTGGAGATGTTTGTACTGAGGGTGGGTCATGACAACGTCTACAAAACATCTACTCCCCACGGAGGACTCCCATTAAAAAATGGGGCTCCGAGTTCTTCTCAGGATGATAAGAAAGAAGTCATTAGAGCTATATAAATATTATAATTATTATTTATAATACAATATAAAACGGCTTGTGATTGTAAAGCGACTTTTGAAAATTATCCCGCATGTGTTTCTTTTCAACGAAAAATCAAAATTTATTTTAAGAAGAAATAACGATTATTTCTTACCTCAGGGATGAAGTATACAAGCCGCATTATATTGTATTATAAATTACTTTATGTATTATTTACGAACGTAAAAATATGTCCAGGGTAGCTTAGTGGACATGACATCTGCCCGGTAAGCAGAACACTGTTGGGTTCGATTCCCATCCCTGGACACTTTTATTTTCCGTTTATCATTACTCTTCACAATTCATCCTTTCATACTTCATCCCTAAGGTTAGAAATAATCGTTATTTCTCCTTGAAATAAATTTTGATTTTTCGTTGAAAAAAAAAACACATGCGGGATAATTTTCAAATGTCGTTTGGTAATTATTATTTTTTAAAATATAGACAATCAACACAATTTGCTCTACCATATCATGTTTAAAATAAGAATAAAATTTAACTAGAAGAACTACAAGGAAACTGTAAACTAGAATTCATTTTTTTTTTCATCTAAAATATGTCTTTTGGATTTATTTCTCCTGGTGGTGATACCTTGCCCAAATAATTACAAGATGTTCAGGGTCCTCGTAGCATATTTCCCACTGGTCCCCATGACTGCAGGCCCCAGCGTGTTGGCATTTCTCCTGTATTGATACGCATATACAAGGTGTGTCCAATAAATAATGAGTCTGGTCAAAAATAAAGAAAAAATAGAATGATTAAGAATATATATATTAGTATTTTTCAAAATAGTTCCCTCCCGCATCTATACATAATTTCCATCTCTTCTCCCATGATTTAAAACATTTAGAAAAGGCATCTTTCGAGATGTTCTTCAAAACCTTTTTCGAATCCGCTATGATGTCAAATATACTTCCTTTTAGAGCCATTTTGAGTTTTAGAAAGAGAAAAAATCATTTGGAGCTAGGTCTGGGGAATAGGGAGTTTGTGTTGAAGTATTTGGATGCCGTGTTTAGCCAAATAAGTCAGTACAGATGTAGCGGTGTGTGGTGGTGCATTATCATGATGGATAATCCAATTTTTGGAACTCCACATTTCACTTCTTTTCAGACGAATTGATTCACGTACACGTCTCATAATGTTTAAATAAGACTCCTTATTGATTGTTTGACCTTCCTCTAGATATTTATAATGCACAATTCTCTTTATGTCAAAGAACGTGACCAATAAGACTTTGTTTTTTGACTTGCAAAGTCGGGATTTCTTCGTTCTTGGTTCATCTTTTCCTTTCCACTCCATGGATTGGCGTTTTGTTTCCGGGTCATACCCGTTAACCCATGTCTCGTCTCCAGTTATTACCTTTTCCTTCCAATTATGGTTTTCTTCCACCATTCCAAGCATTTTTTGGCAACTTCAACGCGATTCTCCTTTTGTTGGATTGTGAGCATTTCGGAGACAAATTTTGAAGGTGTCTTATTTAACTTCAATTCTTCTTTAATTATCGATCCAACTAATGATTTTGATATCCCTGTTTCTTCCTCAATGTCCCGTAACCCTATTCGTGGATTTTCTTTTATCAAATTTGAAATTTGGCTCACCTTTTCAGGGTTCCTGTGCAGAATTGGACGTCCAACACGCTTCTCATCTTTCACCGATTCCATTCCATTTTTAAATCGTGAAAACCATCTAAATGTGGTGGTCATATTTACATTTTTATTTCCAAATGCCAATTTCAACAAATCTAAAGTTTCTGAAGCCGATTTCCCAATTTTGTAGCAAAAATTAATACAAATTCGTTGTTCGAATTTTCTATCCATTACAAATTAGAAGTTATTATGCAACTAGCCGAATGACCCGGGCAACGCCCGGGTTTTACCCGATTAAATGCTTTTATTCAAATACTATTCGTTACAATTATAAATTGGCGCCGTGGATGTCATTCTTGTATAATATATAAATGAGTTTTAAAAATTGTAAAAATAGAAAAAAAAAATGCATCGGCCGGGAATCGAACCCGGGCCGCCCGCGTGGCAGGCGAGCATTCTACCATTGAACCACCGATGGTTATGAGAAATGGCCATATTTGGGTATTTTTTTCCATTCACAAAGCAAACGGTGACAGAATTGATTAAGAAAGAATTGATTATGACGCTGATAACTGTATATTTTAATGCGTTCTTTTTACAAGCCTACAATTTATCGACTGCGCGCGCAATCACGTGATGTGATATACCGCAGTGTAGCTGAAGCTTTCTATTTTTTTAATAGACTTTTTAAAAAAAAATTATCATTTCATTTTTTCTTTGTTTTTGACCGGTCTCATTATTTATTGGACACACCTTGTACAGGTATAGGATATGTGTATCTATTGTTATCCATGCCCGTTTGCTTCTTTAAATTCTTTTATTTCTATAATTGTCACTTCTTTCATCATTCTCGGTATATTTCTACCTCACTAAGCTTATACTTCAACTGAATGGTCAGTCTAGTGTGTATACATTAGTCAACCATTGCTTTAATTATCTGAATTTTAATAAGAGCTGGTATAGAGAGGGACAAGAACTCAGACGAATGCTGAAGGTAAAGATAGAGGCTGCCTGGCCGGCATTCATAGTTCTTAAAAATAAAGATACTTCGGCCAGTAAATCTATTATCTCGACGTATTGACAAAAATCTTTTGTCTTCATCAGGAACAAATAAAAATTAATACATTTGGCAAGGCATCAAAAATTATTCTAAATTATAATATTTTTAACGCCTTGCTAAATACTTTAATTTTTATTTGTTCCGAGAACAGAGGAAATCTTTACAATATACTCAAAATAAGTCATAGATAAAAGAAAACCAAATAAAGGCTATCAGAGAACCATCAGAAGAGTTGATTATTCATTTTGGAAGATGGCAAGCTATCATAAAGAATGATTTGAATCTTAAACAATCCTCGACTTAATTTGTCCCTGTTGGGGAAAATGAAGATTAGTAGAAAAGAAAGAACACTGATAATTACGAAGATCCTTTATTACTTAAAGGTATTTATAAAACAATAAGGAAGGACAAGAGATTAAAGAAATTGAACTTGATAAAATTATATGTACACCAGCAGCTCACGTCTATCAGCGGCCTAACCTATCCAAGAACCGCTAGCCAACCCAATCTAACAAAGCTTCGATATATAGGCAGAGATGAAAAATAGTATAGACAATACTACAACAATACACAAATTACAATAAAGTATTATATAGCTGAAATATTCTAGAAATGTTACTTTTAATACTCCTACATCTATAAACGAATAAGTAGAAAGGGCAGTGCAAGTTAGCGTCAAAAAGATGATCGAAATATTTAATTCTGATTCCAAATAGTTCAAATATTTTATAGCATGAGAGATGAAACAGAGTTGTGAGGATATATGACCTAAACTAAGACAAATTACAACAGAATATTACATCGCTGAAATATTCTAGAATTGCCATTTTTAATAGTCCCATATCTATAAACGAATAAGTAGAAAGGGCAGTGCAAGTTAGCGTCAAAAAGATGGACGAAATGTTTAATTCTGATTTCCAATAGCTCAACAATTTTATAGAATGGGAGATGAAACAGGGCTGTGAGGATATATGACCGAAACTAAGACAGGTAATCAAGACAATGGCTAGAGCCTGGAAAACCAAGATACAAGAAAGTGAGAATGTTCAAATCGAAGCTTTAATGTCTTTTTTCTCACTTTCTTTGATGTAAAAATATTAGTACAGACGTTACATTAGTCACGAAGTCAGACCATTAATCAACATTACTACATTGTACAAATGGAAAAACCAAAACGCGAATGTTTCTTATCACAAATAAAAAATTCTACAGTCCTTACTGAGATGAAAAAATATTAGGAGGGCTTTGATCATCAGTGGTGAATCCTCCCAGCGATATTTCGCCAATTTAATCCACCAGACCGCTTCATTAGAGCTCTAATACTGTATTGGATCATTCTGATTTATATGCTACACTGAAGGGTGGAATCTTAGAAATGGTATTTAAGCAAAATATAGACATAAACTTTTAGGACAGCAGAATTACATTTAAATATTTGCATCGAGCAATGCTCTTCCGCAAACAATAAAGACAAAGCCAGTTAGGCCTTTGTCCTATATAGATGGCGCGTTATTGCTATGTATTACTACATTGATATGCTGTGATATTTAAGGATGGCTGTGTGTCACAAACAATATGAAAAATAACAATTGGCTTTGTATCATATACAGTTTATTGGAATAAACTGTGTTTTATAAAAAGAATGCCAGCACACACCTATACCTGAGACAGGTATTATGGTAAGAGTTACTGGCTAGTAGCAATACAGCCAACTCCGCCTTTGCCGGTCCCAAGCCCGGATGAAAAAGGAGGAGGGGGAGCAGTAACAAGCTTACAAAAAAACCTGGGCTCAGCTAGCCTGGCTGATAGTACCATGAAAGGGCTCCTAATCCAGGGATACAGGATAGTCTGTACTCCATGTTAGGAGTGGCTGCACATGGTGTCTGTTCCTCATGTCAGAGGCAGCCATTTCTTTTGGAGCTAAGTCGGCCTGCTACTGAGTAGTGTTCCCAGTCTTAATGACAAAGACAGACGCATTCTACTTCACTCAGTCATGATGTTGTCAAGTCACAAGCTTTACAAGCTTGATACCTTAATATGATTGAGTGGAGATAGGAAAGAAGAAGCAATACAAGCTCGTAGGTCTGTCAGCGAAAAGGTTAAAATACATCATAATGTTAAAGGTCGATTTTACATAACACACCTATTTAATCATTAATATTTATAAGAATACTGAAAAATGTTTTAATCTTTGAATTGTCAATTTTATACTATTTGTTATTATAAAGGACTGCGGCGTGTGATTATAAACAATACTTAAAATTATACCGCATAAGTTTCTTTCCTACGAAAAATCAATATTTATTTTAAAGAGAAATATTTACTATTTCTAACTTTTTTGAATGAAGTATGAGAGGGTGAAAATATGAAGAGTAATGGCGAACAGGAAAAATACGGGACATTTTTATTTTTCCCGTTCGCCATTACTCTTCATATTTTCACCCTCTCATACTTCATTCAAAAAAGTTAGAAATAGTAAATATTTCTCTTTAAAATAAATATTGATTTTTCGTAGAAAAGAAACTTATGCAGTATAATTTTAAGTATTGTTTATAATTTGTTATTATATATGATGATAAAAAATTAGGAATATATAAACCAGACGAATAACTCGGATTTACCACGAGGGTACAGACATTTATTTTTACATGTTTAGCGTAATTTTGCAAATTTGTGCATGTGTGGCCATTTCTTGATTTCTCAGAGAGATTCAAAGACCAGCTTTTTGGTCGTTGAAGTACAGCCTACACCATGTTGACGAGGGCCAACAGCCCGAAACGTGTATGTGGTTTGCTTTTCTTGATTATCAAGAAAATGGGTTTGCCAAATATTGTGAAACAAACCTAAATAAACGTTTAGTTCTTTTTTGTTTCACTAGATGGTGCTCTGCCATCTAAATTGCTTATATGAGCGGGCAGGATTTTTTAATATATTTTTTAATAGGATAAATATATACTTTAATATAATTGTGTGTCAAAATTCGAAACTATTTTAAACGCGTAAGATTCTTTTTTAAATTAAACAATTTCTACTGCCCTTACTGCAATGGAAAAATTAATGTGAGGGCCTGGCTCATCAGTGGTGAACCCTTCCAGCGGTTTCGTCAGATGAGCCAGGCCCTCCCTTTAATTTTTCCATTGCAGTAAGGGCAGTAGAAATTGTTTAATTTAAAAAAGAATCTTACGCGTTTAAAATAGTTTCGAATTTTGATAACAGATGGCGCACTAGTGCATCATAATTGTGTGTGTCTTTAAAAGTTACTAATGATAATTTTTAAATAAGAAATTCCGAGAGTTTAACTCTTGTCTGTTTATTCAATATCTCGATTTAACAATTGACTTTAATATTTATTAAAAATGGCGACAGTGGGTCCCCTGAACGTCTGCCAGTAAAATCACACAAGTTGTTCTTCAACATGTCAACTTTTAAATGTGATTTTTTGAATGAAGTATGAGAGGGTGAAAATATGAAGAGTAATGGCGAACAGGAAAAATACGGGACATTTTTATTTTTCCCGTTCGCCATTACTCTTCATATTTTCACCCTCTCATACTTCATTCAAAAAAGTTAGAAATAGTAAATATTTCTCTTTAAAATAAATATTGATTTTTCGTAGAAAAGAAACTTATGCAGTATAATTTTAAGTATTGTTTATAATTTGTTATTATATATGATGATAAAAAATTAGGAATATATAAACCAGACGAATAACTCGGATTTACCACGAGGGTACAGACATTTATTTTTACATGTTTAGCGTAATTTTGCAAATTTGTGCATGTGTGGCCATTTCTTGATTTCTCAGAGAGATTCAAAGACCAGCTTTTTGGTCGTTGAAGTACAGCCTACACCATGTTGACGAGGGCCAACAGCCCGAAACGTGTATGTGGTTTGCTTTTCTTGATTATCAAGAAAATGGGTTTGCCAAATATTGTAGAACAAACCTAAATAAACGTTTAGTTCTTTTTTGTTTCACTAGATGGTGCTCTGCCATCTAAATTGCTTATATGAGCGGGCAGGATTTTTTAATATATTTTTTAATAGGATAAATATATACTTTAATATAATTGTGTGTCAAAATTCGAAACTATTTTAAACGCGTAAGATTCTTTTTTAAATTAAACAATTTCTACTGCCCTTACTGCAATGGAAAAATTAATGTGAGGGCCTGGCTCATCAGTGGTGAACCCTTCCAGCGGTTTCGTCAGATGAGCCAGGCCCTCCCTTTAATTTTTCCATTGCAGTAAGGGCAGTAGAAATTGTTTAATTTAAAAAAGAATCTTACGCGTTTAAAATAGTTTCGAATTTTGATAACAGATGGCGCACTAGTGCATCATAATTGTGTGTGTCTTTAAAAGTTACTAATGATAATTTTTAAATAAGAAATTCCGAGAGTTTAACTCTTGTCTGTTTATTCAATATCTCGATTTAACAATTGACTTTAATATTTATTAAAAATGGCGACAGTGGGTCCCCTGAACGTCTGCCAGTAAAATCACACAAGTTGTTCTTCAACATGTCAACTTTTAAATGTGATTTTTAACTTATCCAAGATATAGTAATAGGAAGATATGGATATGATGAACCTACCTTCCCCATGAAGCCAGTACCGCCTGTGATAAAGACGGACCTGTTCTGGTAGAATTTGCATATGGGGCTGAGCTCTGCCATGTCGGACTGCAACATATGTAAATGTTAGTTATGATCACTTATTTGCATATATAGACCATTTACAAGAAGTATACATATATGGACAAAACTTAAGGAAGTGTTATCTATTAGCATATATATCGGGGTTCAGACAATAACTCGGAAAGATATTACAGTGACCTTCATATAACTCTTCCTTAATTCACCGACTATAAATCAATAATTTTGTTTTGTTTGTCAAAGAAACATTTGTGTTTTATAGCTCTATTTCTTAGGTATACACTCATGGACAAAACTAAAGGAAGTTGTACCTTTTAGCATATATATCGGTATTCTGACAATAACTCTGAAAGATATTACAGTGACCTTTTTTGAAAACATACGAGATAACCAAGTGTGAATAAATAAACAAAACATAAGGAAGTTGTACCTTTTAGCATGTATATCGGGATACAGACAATAACTCTGAAAGATACACTCATGGACAAAACTTAAGGAAGTTGTACCTTTTAACATGTATATCGGGATTCAGACAATAACTCTGAAAGATATTACAGTGACCTTTATTGATGCAACACGAGATTACTGAGTGTGAATGAATAGACAAAACTTAAGGATGTTTTACCTTTTAGCATGTATATCGAGATTTAGGCAATAACTCTGAAAGATACACTCATGGACAAAACTTAAGAAAGTTGTACCTTTTAGCATGTATATCGAGATTTAGACAATAACTCTGAAAGATACACTCATGGACAAAACTTAAGGAAGTTGTACCTTTTAGCATGTATATCGAGATTTAGACAATAACTCTGAAAGATACACTCATAGACAAAACTTAAGGAAGTTGTAACTTTTAACATGTATATCGGGATTCAGACAATAACTCTGAAAGATACACTCATGGACAAAACTTAAGGAAGTTGGACCTTTTAGCATGTATATCGGGATTCAGACAATAACTCTGAAAGATACATTCATGGACAAAACTTAAGGAAGTTTTACCTTTTAGCATGTATATCGAGATTCAAACAATAACTCTGAAAGATATTACAGTGACCTTTATTGAAGATACATGAAATAACCAAGTGTGAAAGATTTTTAACAACTGAAACAGAAAGACACGAACTTTACAAGGTAATGTTCTGCATTCAGTTGAATTGGAGGCGAAGAAGTCTGTGAGTGTAATTTATGAAGAAGTTTCTACTAAGATGGCTCTTTAAGGAATGGAATAGATGACTGTTGTGATATAAGTTTGTGGTGGATGACACAGAACCCCATTTGTTCATATTGTCTCCAAAACTCGACTTGATGGACACTAACATCAACAACAACAAAAAAATACATTTTATGCAATGATATTCATTATACTCATGGACAAAATTGAAGTGGAAAGTCTTTGATGTTGCCGGGGTGTCTGTTTTTTTTTTTTAAGGAGACAGAGGCAATTTTGTTCGCACTTGGTTATCTCATGTGTCTTCAATAAAGGTCACACTACGAGTATGTACCAATGGCCCCTGCGCAAGGATGACACTTTCTTTTTTACGAGTATGTACCAAATATAACAATAACAACAAAAAGCCTTTATTTAGGGTCACTGACCCTATACAGGATTCACCAGAGGTATGCATAAGAACAAAGCAGTGAGACAAAGGAAACAACGATATAGACAGAAGAAAAAGAAGAAAAAAAAAACAAGAAAGAGAAAGAGGGAAGCAAGAAAAACAACACAAAAAGAGTAGCAGTAAGAAAGTGAGAAGTGAGTGTCACTTGGCCTTCTTCTGAGATATGGACTTATGGAAACCATAAAACGCCGTAGCAATATACTTATTCTGGGTCATATTGTCAATTATTGATGGAAGTGAAGCACAGAGTTGCCCAGTGCTAATTTTATACAAATCGATACAAATTTAAGTTTTTATTATGAAAATGGCATCTCTCCTTATCGTGCAACTGAAAGTTGCTGATGACTTGCGCCATCTATTGGAAAAAATATAAATTTTTCGTTTATTTTTAATTATTCCAGAATTGGCCAAATACTGCGTCTTGATTAATCAAGAAAAGATAACCACGTACGCGTTTCGGGCTGTTGGCCTTCGTCAGCGTGGTGCAAGCTGTACCTCAACGACCCAAAAAAATTGGTCATTCATGGGTATTTGGCCAATTCTGGAATAATGAAAAATCAACGAATAGTTGATATTTATTCCGATAGATGGAGCAAGTTATCAGCAACTTTCAGTTGCACGATAAAGAGATGTCTTTTACTTAATTTATCCACCTTATCCCAGTACAATTTCACATTTGTACTATTTTTCCCACATGATATTTTGTGTTTTTTTATTAATATAATTATTGTGGTTGGATATATGCGCTAATCATCTGTAACCTTGTATTTTTTTCCACCGACATCTCAGCATCTAACTACCGCCAATTTCAAGGTCGCAAGACTTAATATATAGTTAAGCTATTATTGATTGTTCAGCAGTAATAATACTTTTCTTTTAAATCGCCAACAGTTAAGCAACTTATTAAAACATTTGACCCTGAAAATGTGAATCCATAAAAAACGTTGTAATTAAAAAATGAATTATTAATTTGTGGTTATATAATCCCACAACCTATAAAAATAATATATTTCAATCGTAAATATTCAAAAGATATCATTTAATATTATTATTCTACTTTCCTCAAAGCTTATGTCTATGATTTGTTTAAACACAATAACCAATAGTCTATCCACAGTGTCGTGAATATATATATAAGCAGAATGGTCTAATATAGTATTAGAGCTCTAAAAGGCAGTGTGGTTAATTAAACTGGCGAAACCGCTGTAAGGGTTCATCACTGATGAGCTAGGCCCTCCCAATATGCTTTCCTCACAGTAAGGACAGTAGAAAGTTTGTTTTATTTGGAAAATAAAAATTCGTGATCAATAGTTTCATATCATATATATAAACACCAGACAGACCATTCAGTAGAATATTGGGAGACGTGAAAGAGATATAATAAGATATTTCAAAGGAATAGAGAATAAGTGTGTTAAGATGAAAGAAAGAGAATTAAAATTACTATACATTTTTCAGAAGCATATACACTCATGGACAAAACTAAAGGAAGTTGTACCATTTAGCATGTATATATCGGGATTGAGATAATAACTCTGAAAGATACACTCATGGACAAAACTTAAGGAAGTTGCACCTTTTAGCATGTATATTGGTATTCAGACAATAACTCTGAAAGATATTACAGTTACCTTTATTGAAGTCACACGAGATAACCAAGTGTGAACAAAATTAACTCTGTCTGTAGAAGGACAATAAATATCCGAAAGCTCACCATACCAATAAAGAAACACATTGCTAAAGTTTTTTTTTATATTTTTATATATTATGGACGTAGTCCATATATGGAATTATAATTTTAAAAGCTTATTCTGCATCAAAATTAAAAAAAAAAACTATTTATATTTTGAATTCTAATATTTCGAGAGACTGTTGGGTCTCTATTGTTCTCAAAATACTTTGAATACAAAAGAAGCCTAAAATAGACGGATCCGTTTCTTTCCCGTAATGAACGACTGGAGTTCTATAAAAATGTATAGTCGAGACTGAACTAATTCCTATATTTCCTATATTTTTGTGATCAAATTTTGATATACTTCCAGATCATATAAAATTTTGAAATGTTGTACATTCGCTCGATCCTGCTGACAATACATGTCTATTTAATTGAAGACTTCTGTATTGTCAGGATTGGACTTATTTCAATATTGATTAACAAAATACATCGTCTTCTTTCTTCTTTCTTATCTCCACTCAATCACACTAAGGTATCAAGCTTGTAAAGCTTGAGATTTTTGATGGTGTCTGCCGGGGAAGAGTAGAGCTCATCAATGGATGAGTCATTACAGTCAATGATGTGGTTTGAGGTTGTAGGTTGAGAATTGCACTTAGTAAAAAGTGGGAAAACCTTGTAACCATTCTGGAAAGTCATTGTCCGTAGATGACCAGACTTAAGTCTGGAAATCAAAGATTGGAAATCAAAATACATCGTTCTGATTCATAATCAAAGGAAGAAGTGCCTCTTTAGTGGTGTCTCTTTCCAGTTGATCTTGAGGACCACACCATTACCATCTCCTCAGCGGTGAAGCACGCAATCTACGTATTCTTCGTAGATCTCGAAATACGTGGTGTCGCTGGAGACCCACTGGCGATTCTCCACCAAACTATGCAGCGGTGGCAGAGGCGCCATATTCATTGTACATAGTATGATGCATACTATGGCCAAATATCAGGGAACAGGCTAAATCAATGTTTAGTTGATTTCTGTTCCACCAGATGGCGCTCTGCCTTCTGTAAAGTACATGTGCTCCTGGTCAGAATATGCTTTCTTTATTTTTTATATATAATATTATAATAATATTGGCAAAATAAATATTAACACAAAGCAATAACGCGCCATCTATACATATAAAATAAAGGATTTATTAAATCCAATATATGCCTTTTATTATCTAATGAATTAAGTATGGATTGCTCTATTTTCAAAACAAATATATAATTATCTTTTTTTTAAATATTGCAGACTATGTACTTTTGCATGTATTGATAATATGCCAATAAAATTATTTTGTCAATTGTCTAGGTACATGAATATCATTCTCACGCAACTTTATTTTATATTTGAGATTGAAAATAGACCACTTCTACTTCACAAGTTCAAACAACATTTTGGTAAATTCAACCAATTTCATAACCCTTCTCGTAGAATGTAATGAAATCGAGGATGTTCCTCTACTGATGAGAGCCAAAGCCCGAAAACAAATTAGACAAGTTTGCTTTTTGTTCGAATTTTCCTAATCTGGTGTTGTTTGTGGCTCATTTTTATCATCACTAGTATTTTTTTTTTACTAGGGGGATTAACAAAATGCATTGTTCTGATTCATAATTAAAAGGATAGGTTTCCCCCTATTATAGCTTCTTTGATAAGTCATATAACACTCATGGACAAAACTTAAGAATGTAGAAAGTCTATAATATTTGCGGTCATCTATTTTTTTTTTATGGAGACGGAGGCAATTTCGTTCACAATTGATTATCTCGTGTGTCATCAATAAAGGTCACTGTAATATCTTTCAGAGTTATTGTCTCAATCCCGATATAAATGCTAAAAGGTACAACTTCCTTAAGTTTTGTCCATGAGTGTATCTTTCAGAATTATTGTTTGAATCCCGATGTACATGTTAAAAAGTACGACTTCCTTAAGTTTTGTCCATGAGTGTATCTTTCAGAGTTATTGTCTGAATCCAGATATACATGCTAAAAGGTACAACTTCCTTAAGTTTTGTCCATGAGTGTATCTTTCAGAGTTATTTTCTGAATCCCGATATACATGATAAAAGGTACGACTTCCTTAAGTTTTGTCCATGAGTGTATCTTTCAAAGTTATTGCCTGAATCTCGATATACATGTTAAAAGGTACGATTTCCTTAAGTTTTGTCCATGAGTGTATCTTTCAGAGTTATTTTCTGAATCCCGATATACATGATAAAAGGTACGACTTCCTTAAGTTTTGTCCATGAGTGTATCTTTCAGAGTCATTGTCTGAATCCTGATATACATGCTAAAAGGTACAACTTCCTTAAGTTTTGTCCATGAGTGTATCTTTCAGAGTTATTATCTGAATCTCGATATGCATGCTAAATGGTACAACTTCCTTAAGTTTTGTCCATGAATGTATATTGAGAGAAAGGATAGGGTCTTGATTGATTCTGTGGCTTCTAGGCTCAATATTTGTATTGTGATATTATATCCTGAATGGTCGCTCATTCAAAATTGTAAAGTTGGCTAGAAGATTCATAATATTTATATAAATGGAATCTGGTTTCTGGTTATGCAAGCAAACCTATGTCCTTTCATTCTTGTAGAGGGTCAGTGACCCTAAATAAAGGCTTTTTGTTGTTGTTGTTGTTGTTGTCCTTTCATTCTTGTTGGAATTTCTCCAGATATTTCTCCTATATGTAAGTATTGGTAGTTATTGTACAGAATTTTATAAATTAGGTTGGTTTAATTTTACTATTGTCAGATTAGGTTATACTATTGTGTGTGTTATTGGACTCATAGAAGAGAACGTAAAAATGGTTCGGATACTTCCAAAAGAAAGAACCCCAATACAAAGAAATAACGCTCCATCTATTATATATACGAGTATAACAAATGAAAACATTAAGACGCGAATGTTTCACAAATAAATCAAACTTCTACTGTCCTTACTGTGATGAAAAAATATTGGGAGGGCTTGGCTCTTCAGTGGTAAGCTAGTTCAGCCCTCTCAATATTTTTTCATTGCAGTAAGGACAGTAGAAGTTTGATTTATTTGTGAAACATCCGCGTCTTAATGTTTTCATTTATGATACATTAGCGCGCCATCTGTTATGGAAATTCGAAACTATTATAGACGCGTATGATTCTTTTAAAAATTAAACAATTTCTATCATGGTAGATTAAACTGGCGAAACCGCGGGGAGAGTTCACCACTGATGAGCTAAGCCCTCCCCTTAATTTTTCCATTACAGTAAGGGGCAGTAGAAATTGTTTATTTTATTATTATTTTTTTTTTTAAAGATCATATGCGTCTATAATAGTTTCGAATGTTTTAATTTGTTAAAGAAAAACAATAAAAAGTAGAAAATTCAAACTCAATTTACATATCTCTCAGCAGGACTCTGAACGAAAGTGAAAATGTTGACACTCCAGGTCAACCCTTTCTTTTCTACTTTCTCCTGTGCCGTTGGCCTGAATCCTTCTCTCTTCCTGCATCAAGCCTTCCTTCCCTTTCATCAACGTCTGCAATCCAATATTGACTCTCCATGGTTCCTTCTCTTGTCTCTTTCATCTCAAGTGTTTACTTCTTCTGTCGCTTTATCTACAAATCTCTTGTCAACTCTTCTCTACAATCTCTTGTTTGACGATGTTTTATTTGAATACTTGTAACCACGATTGGCTTTTCTTGATTTGTCAAGAAATAGGTTGGCCAAATATTATGGTGTAACGAAGTATTGATTATTTTATTAGCATTTATTATTTCACACTAGTATTAACAGAGTATCATTTTTATATTTGACTAATCTGTAAACTTCCCTCATTCCTTATCTTTTGTTTATCTTTGATAGTTTGTTCTTGCCTGAAATAAATTGTTGTCTCATCTTGAAGTTGGTCTTCCCTAATTTTCCACGTGGCAATGGAAAATTTCAAAATCAAACAATATTTGATATTATCAGAGAGATATTAATAATAACTATATTTATAAAATGAAAGGATTTAAAAGCATGGATGTTATTTATATACACAATACAAACTTCTACTGTCCTTACTTCGATGAAAAAAATATATTGGGAGGGTTTAGTATATCAGTGGTGAACCCTCCCAGTGGTTTCGCCAATTTAATCTACCAGACTGCTTCTCTAGAGCTCTAATACTGTATTGGGCCATTCTGCTTATATATGCTACACTGAAGGGTGGAATCTCAGATATGGTATTTAAGAAAACTATGAATATAAGCTTATAGGACAGTAGAATAACTATATTTAAAATTTTAATTTAATAATTAACACAAATTTCGTTCAAAAATAATTGTTCATATATAGTCTGTTCCAATCTACTGGGTATTCATCATAAATCAAGTGATATGACTTCAACGCTTTCTACTGCGCTCTGATATTATCTACAGCACAGTGAATGAACCAATCTAGAGTCGATAGGTAGCGTCAGTTCTCCATAGAAGCGACTACAAAGGGCGTCTGCACTCCATGTCAGAAGCGGTCAACCAAAATAAACAAAGTCACACTGAATGGTACTTCCAGGTCTTCAGACCAACAGCACCCCTCTTTCCATCTCCGTGATGTCTGCATCTGTTTCAGTTTATGCTGCATCATCCGTCGCGCAGAAAGACACACCTCTGGGAAAACCCCAGGACTATAATAGAAAAGCTGAGACAATGTAACCTAATGGAGACCGTTTAAATGACTTGAGGAATAAGCAACAGCAACAACACAGTCGATACAGGGGGTCGGTGGAAGAATGGTCTAAACCAGGGGTGGCGAACCTTTTTATATTAGAAGGCCAAGAAGGGCAAGAAAAGGCCGCATGCGGCCTTAAGGCCGCACGTTCGCCACCCCTGGTCTAAACCGTTGGTTTTAAACTGCTACGATCCGAGTTCAATTCCCGCTTTGGGCATTTTTTTTTTTCTGATAAAAAAAATGCTCCAATGGCCCTCGATTCTTACAAAAGTCCAACCGCACCAGCCAGTGCAAGTAACCAAAACGGGGCTCTGACACATTTGTAAGAGCAAAGTCGAACTTCTTTTTACATATGTAGATATGTTT